>PGTU02000002.1:44161340-44171340 GCA_002896215.2 Cicer echinospermum | reverse complement strand
ATACTATGCCACTACAAGAGTGGACGGACAATTCATGAATGGCCAAGTCCTCATGAATGACCCACTAGGTGTTCCCCACTAGGTGTACCCCCAAGGTCTAGGGAATAACCCACTAATCCACTTAGGAATTCCCCACTAGGTGTACCCCCAAGGTCTATCAGTCTTACCTTACAGTTCGACTGTAGCTCTCCACGATCAGGCTCATTCAGTTGTACTTTCCCGAATCACTAGGTTTGTCAGACCCTCCCTATATGATGACAAAACAATCCTAACTCCAAATCTACAACACATATCTCAGACTTACTCGATCATCACTACTCACTAAGTTTCAGTTTGACTTCACGATATTCGTCATTATATATCTTTATCAGTCAATCACAATAAAATCACAATATTTGGTTTACACTACTCACAATACACAATCCAACTTCATCAATCACATAATAAGGAATTCAATCGGTGATACATTCTAGTAATATCATAAATTCAATCAAGTAACAAAAACATCAAGTTCAAATCATTCATACATTAACAATCAACATAAGATTTTCATAAAATCAGACAACATGCAATCTTAATATAAATAAATTCACGACAATTCTACAAGTTGCTAAATTATATTTTAGTCCTCACTATTACCATCCACATCTTATTAATTAATTATTATTACTCAATAGGGCTCAACTGTACGTAGTAAGCCCCGAATGAACATTTGGAATTTCAGCATTCCCGTTCATCTCACGTTATTTTATACTCATAAGATCGAACCTCATCTCACCCCTTACCTCGACTGAAGATTTCGTCCAACGAATTTGATCTGCTAACGGGTCGTCTCTTTGTCGGTCGTCGTCTCTAATAGTCCGCGAGGGAATTATAACCACACAACCACAAAATACAAATGAATTACTTACTATAAATAAATGAATAAATAATTAATAAAATAGATAATAAATTAATAACGAATAAATAAAGAATGATTAAATAAATTATCTAAATAAATAATTAAATTAATAAATAAATAAATAGATAATTAAATAATAAAAATAAATAATAAATATGTAAATAAGTAGATGAGTAAATAAATAATAAATAAGTAAACAAATAAATAAATAAGTAAACGAATAAAATAAATGGCTAAATAAATAAATCAGTAATGAATAAATAAGTAATGAACAAATAAATAATAAATAAATAATAAATAAATAAATAAATAGATAAAATAAATAAATAAATAAGTAAATACATTAATTGTAACATCCCAATTTCTCATTACCTTATTTTGAATAGTATAATGATACAATACTAATTTTTTTATGAGTGTTAATATGTGTTTCTAATTCTTAGGTGTGTCTGTGTGTTTGCTTTAGTAGTTGATTTAAATTATTAATATTTAACCATATTTAACTTACAAAAAAAAAAAGAAATAAAATAAAATAAATAAATATGTGTATAGATATAATAAAATAAAAACAAGAGTTAGCTCTAATAGAATGGAATAATAATAATAATAATAATAATAATAATAATAATAATAATAATAATAATAATAATAATATATAATAATAATAATAATAATTGTTATTATTATTATAATAATAATAACCTAGGCTATTATGAAGCATATATATATGTAGCCTTCCAACCAAGCCGCATTCCAATCAGGTTTGGAGCATAAGGGAGCCACCTTTCCAATTCCATCCAATCCCAATTTCCATTTCTAATTCTAACTTCCATTTCCAATTTCCAATTTCCAATTTCCAATTCCAATTCCAACTCTAATACCAAACCACGTAAGGTATGTTATTCCTTCTCTCCTTACAAATTTGGACAGGCAATAATTATTATAATAACAATATATATATCCTTGCAAATTCAGACAAAAAAAAAAGGGGATTCATAAAATAATTTTAGGCCAGAAATTATCTATTCAAGGAGGATCTCGTTTTAAATGTTTCAAAAGAAAATGATAGATTTTAGGAAATATTGTGGTTGATTCCTAATGTTACGAATTTTATGTAGTCAGATGTTTGGGGCATTTCCTTCCCTTCCTTTCATAAAATATTTTCATATTTCATGTTGTCGTTCTTACCTTTACGCCTTTTGTACCCTCCGCAGCTTATTATGTGATTCTGTGTTAATTCTTATAATTTTACTTTTATACAAAATTGCAGTAATATTGTACATGTGTTCCTTTTATTTTAATTTTTGTATTTTAATAATAGCTCTGATCTCACTGAAATATGTTAATACTGAGCAGGCATCTGACAATACTTTTACGTCCAAAAAACTTCATTTTAGTTAGTTATAATTAAAGGTTGCCACAATATTAATCAATTTAAGTATAATATAAGTACTATTAGTTTTGTTACAGAGGGCATATTGCTTACCTACTTTTAACATTAGACTATAGATATACACCCTCATTATTTAAATATTTCTATATATTATTTTAATTAAAATTAGAAATTGTTTTGGGTTAGCATACTAATTCCTATATTTTGATGATACCTAATATATTTTTTGGGTTTTAGTACAAATAGTAGATAATTTATTTATTTATTTATTTATTAATTTAATTATTTATTTATTTAGATTATTTATTAATTGATTTATCTAGTTAATTTATTTATGTAATTAATTATTTATTTAATTTATTTTATTTAGATAATTTATTTATTTAGATTTATTAATTTAGATAATTTATTTATTTATTTTATATATTTAATTATTATTTATTTAGATAATTTATTTATTTAGATAATTTATTTATTTATTTAGATTATTTATTTATTTAGATAATTTTATTTATTTATTTAGATTATTTATTTATTTAGATCATTCATTTACGTATTTAGTTTATTTATTTATTCATTATTTATATTTTATTATTTACTTATTTATTTATTCATTTATTATTTATTATTTATTATTTATTTATTTATTTACTTATTTATTTGCGTATTTATTATTATTTTATTATTTATTTATTCATTACTGATTTATTATTTATTTATTATTGATTTTATTACTTATTTATTCACTTACCTATTTAATTATTTATTATTTATTTATTATTTAGTTATTTATTCAGTTACGTATTTATTTATTTATTTTATTTATTTATTTACTTATTAAGGTATTTACTTATTTATTTATTTATTATTACTTATTTATTTATTATTTATTTGTTCATTACTTATTTATTCATTACTGATTTATTTATTTATCTATTTATTTTATTCATTTACTTATTTATTTAATTGTTTACTTATTTTATTATTTATTTACTCATCTACTTATTTACTTATTTATTATTTATTTTATTATTTAATTATCTATTTATTTTATTTATTCATTTTTTATTTTATTATCTATTTATTCGTTTACATTATTTATTTATTATTCAATTATTTATTCAGTTACTTATTATTATTTATTATTATATATTCATTTAATTATTTACTTATTAACGTATTTACTTATTTATTTCCTTATTTACTTATCCAATTATTATTCTTTATTCATTTACTTATTTTATTTATATTATTATTCATTCACTTTACTTATTCGTTATTTATTATTATTTTATTTATTCATTTACTTATTTATTTATTTATTTATTATTTATTCATTCTTTATTTATTCGTTATTAATTTATTATGTATTTTATTAATTAATTATTCATTTATGTATAGTAAGTAATTATTAGTATTTTGTGGTTGTGTGGTTATAATTCCCTCGCGGACTATTAGAGACGACGACCGATAAAGAAAGACTCGGTTAGCAGATCAGACTCATTGGACGGAATCTTCAGCCGAGGTAAGGGGTGAGATGAGGTTCGATCTTTATGAGTATAAAATAACGTGAGATGAACGGGAATGCTGAAAATTCCCAAATGTTCATTCGGGGCTTACTACGTACAGTTGAGCCCCTATTGAGTAATAATAATTAATTAATAAGATGTGGATGGTAATAGTGAGGACTAAAATATAATTTAGCAACTTGTAGAATTGTCGTGAATTTATTTATATTAAGATTGCATGTTGTCTGATTTTATGAAACCTTCTGTTGATTGTTAATGTATGAATTATTTGAACTTGAATGTTTTGTTACTTGATTGAATTTATGATATTACTAGAATGTATCCCGATTGAATTCCTTATTATGTGATTGATGAAATTGGATTGTGTATTGTGAGTAGTGTAAACCAAATATTGTGATTTTATTGTGATTGACTGATAAAGATATATGATGACGAATATCGTGAAGTCAAACTGAAACTTAGTGAGTAGTGATGATCGAGTAAGTCTGAGATACGTGTTGTAGATTTGGAGTTAAGATTGTTTGTCATCATATAGGGAGGGTCTGACAAACCTAGTGATTCGGGGAAGTACAACTGAATGAGCCTGATCGTGGAGGGCTACAGTCGAACTGTAAGGTAAGACTGATAGACCTTGGGGGTACACCTAGTGGGGAATTCCTAAGTGGATTAGTGGTTATTCCTAAGGCCGGGAACTACCGTGCAACACAAAGAGTACCCCGACTGTCGCGTATATGTGTCTCGGGTTGAGTTGAGGGGATCTATGAGGACTTGGCCATTCATGAATTGTCCGTCCACTCTTGTAGTGGCATAGTATCAGGCCTCCTAACCAAGTACTTCAGAGTAGAATGGTATCAAATGATGAAGTATAGAGTATAGGACATGCATAGCATTTCATTATTTTGATTGTCTTATTATGAATGAATTTGATAAGTCACTGATATTATACACTTGACTGTTTTGAGATTGTGATAATTTGATTGGTTGCGTGTTCTCCTCGTGTATTTTATACTGTTACATAATTTCGATACTCACCCTCGTTGTTTGTGTTTGGCGTTTGCGACGGACGCAGACGAGTCGTAAGTTGCAGGTGATGACTAATACCATCAGGAGAGGCGGAAGCCCACATGCCTTCGAGACCTTCATTATTATGCATTGTGTTTGATGTTATTTTGAGTATTTTATTTTGGGAATTCCCGCTCTGATAGTGACATCGGGTTGGGACTATATTTGCACTGATTTAAAACATGAGTATGTGTACTTCAAAAAGAATTCTGTTGTTTGATACTATGATTTCGAATCTATTATGTTTGATGGAAATTTTGGATTTATGTGACATGCTTATGATTATGTGATACTCTTTATCAAAAAAAAAAAAAAAATTATTTGGGGTTTAGGGTGTCACATTAGTGGTATCAGAGCTGGTCTGTCCAATCAGACCGTAAATGTGTTATGTGTTTGCTATGTTTCCTTGTGTACTCTGTTATGTATTTTTGTAGTTATGGTCATTATTGTGTTAGTATTGTAGAGCTAAGTTAGTTCCTCACTTCCCCAAATGTCTCACTATATTCGATTGGCTTATCTGATTGTTGTAGGTAGTGATGGCTGGTGGAAGGAATGATGCTGCGATTGCTGAGGCTCTGGAGTCCCTGGCAGGAGTTACAGTGCAGGCTCTCCAAGCTTTGGCTGAATCTCAAGCTACTGCACAAGCCTCTGCACAAGCTGCTACTCGAGCTGCACAGGTTGCTGCTCAAGCTGTTACTCAAGCTACTAGCTACAGTGGTGGCCAAGGGAATATGCAAATAAATGAATTCATGGTGATGGATCGATTCCACAAGGCTAACCCTCCATCGTTTGAAGGCCACTATAATCCTGATGGAGCTCAAAAGTGGTTACAAGAAGTTGAAAAGATTTTCAGAGGAGTGGCATGTCCGAAGGTCAGAAAGTGCATCTTGGTACCTTTATGTTGATGGAAGAAGCTGAACATTGGTGGGATAATGCACGCCAACGTTTAGAGAATGCAGGGACTGCAATTACTTGGGCTATATTCAAGAACATGTTTCTAATTTAGTATTTCCCTGAAGATATCCGTAATAGAAAGGAGATGAATTTGTTAAATTGGAACAGGGGAAATATGACAGTAGCGGAGTATGCCGCTAAGTTCGAGGAATTATCCAGGTACTATCCACTCTATGTTGGAGAAGCAGGAGAAAAGTCTAAGTGCATCAAGTTTGAAATGGGGACTTTAGGCCAGAGATCAAGAAAAACAGGTTGGAATGCAAGAGATCCGCGACTTTCCTACCCTAGTGAATAAGAGTAGGATTTATGATGAGGATAGCCGTGCTGAAAAAGGCACATTATCGAAACACTGGAATCATGAAGGACAAGAGGCCTATGCATCATAATAGAGGAAAAACCTTAACTCTTTCCCTCCTAGTAGATCTGGAAGTCGTTTGAATTATCGACAACACAGTTTTTCAGCTGGAAAAGGAGCTTAGTAGTGGTAACGGAAAAGAAATGGGAACAATTATAGTTATGGGAGTGGTAGAGGAAACCCCAATGGACGAGGAGTTAGTAGCGGAAATAGTAACAACATGAGTCAAGTCTCACGCAACAACAATGGTAATAATGGTACCTAGCTACTCCTATCCGATGTAGCAGGTGTGGAAAGCAGGGTCACATGACATATGAATGTAGAGATGTTGGAATTACTTGTTTAATTGTCAACAACAAGGCCACATTAGCACCACATGCCCTTACCCAAGGAAGACTCCACAGCCTGGAAACCAGAGTTCCCAAGCCAGCAGACCTAAATCCAATGGAAGAGTCTTTGCCCTTAGTGGTGCAGGAGCGTCTGAGAAAGACAACTTGATCCAAGGTACGTGTCTCATAAGTGGTACTCCTTTATTTGTATTTATACTATTTGATTGTGGTGCCACTCATTCTTGTTTCTCTTGATTGTTGTTAGACGTTTAGGACTACATGTATCTCGTTTACAGTATGAGTTGATTGTGAATACCCCAACTAGTGATTCTGTCGATACCTCTAGTGTTTTGTCTTGACGTTTCTATCCATGTGTGTGGAAGGGACTTTCGAGTTGACTTAGTGTGTCTACCTTTGCATCTGGTTGATGTGATTCTTTGGTATGGATGGCTCTCTGCAAACCGTGTCCGCGTAGAATTTTTTTTAGTTAAAACCATTGAATTCATGGAGTCAGAAGAGAGGGATAAGCCTAGCAATATATCCACCAACCAAGTAAGGCACTCTTGAAAGAAGATGCCCAGTTATTACATGATCCTTGCCTCATTGGGAATTGAAGAAAAAGTGGTAATACGAGATGTTCCTATTGTGTGTGAATTCCCTGAAGTATTCCCTGAAGATGTAACTAGTTTACCACCAAGCGTGAAATTGAGTTTTAGCATTGACCTTGTACCAGGTACTGGACCATATCCATGCACCGTATAGGATGTCTCCCTTAGAATTGTCTGAGCTTAAGAAACAATTGGAAGAGCTTTTAGATAAACAATTTATAAGGCCTAGTGTTTCACCATGGGGTGCACCTGTGTTATTGTTAAGAAGAAGGATGGCTTATGAGGTTATGCGTAATTACCGTCGACTAATAAAGCGACAATCAAGAATAAGTACCCGCTACCTAGGATAGATGACCTTATGGATCAATTGAGAGGATCATTGTGGTTAGTAAGATCGATCTGAGGTCAGGTTACCATCAGATCCGCGTGTGAAACCTTCTATACTCCTAAGACGCCTTTAGGACCCTTATGGCCATTACGAGTATTGGTTATGCCTTTGGTGTTACTAATGCACCAGCAGTGTTTATGGATTTACATGAATCAGATCTTTCATCCTTACCTCGACTCTTTTGTGGTTGTGTTTATAGATGATATCTAGTGTACTCTAAGACTAAGGAAGAACATGGTGAACATCTAAGGATAGTCTTGAAAACCCTTAAGGAGAAACAATTATTTGCCAAGTTGTCTAAGTGTGAGTTTTGGTTAGAGGAAGTAAGTTTCCTTAGGACATATAATTTCAAAAGGTGGAATAGCTGTTGATCCTACAAGGTGGAGAGTGTCTTAGAATGGAAGCACTAAATCAGTGACTGAGATTAGGAGTTTCCTAGGATTGCAGGTTATTATTCGTAGTTCATAGAAGGATTCTCCAAGTTGGCTTACTTTGACTAAAGTTGACCTGAAAGGGAAATTGTTCTGTTGTGGATACTCATTGTGATGAGATAGTGCCAAGAGCTTAAAGAAAACGATTCGGACCTCAATGCACCGATCTTAGTATTAATACTGACCTGAGTGAACCCTTATGTAGTATAATTTGTGATGCGTATGTTCAACGATTAGTTGAGTGCTATATGCAGAATGGAACGTAGTAGCCAATATGCTTCAGAAACTGAAGATCATGAGCAAAACTACCTACCATGACCTAACACTGAAGCAGAGTTGTCTTTTGTATTAGAGTGTAGGAGACAGTTATTTGTATGGATCTAGATTTGAGGTTCTTCACCATGACACAAGAGCCTTAAGTACCTTTTTGATCAGAAGAACTGACCATGAGAGACTTAAATATGAGATGGAAATTTCTCCCTTAGATTTTGATTTGAGGCTTAAATACACCCTGGAAAGGCAATGTAGTGCCGATGCTTGAGTAGGAAGACCTTTGAGTTGTATCCGCCTTAATGGTTAAGCATAGTGAGTTGTTGGAACAGTTTAGAGACCTTAGTTTAGTTTGTGAATGACACCAAAAAGTATTAAATTGGGAATTGTTGAAGGTAACTAGTGGGCTATTGGGAAGGAGATGAAAGAGTCAGAAGTTGGATTATATCTTAAAGTTACAATCGATTTGACCAAGGAGAGAAACCGACTTTTAAAATAGTGTGTGGATGGAATTTGAGATTTAAGGAGAGGATTTGGTTCCCGATGTTTAGAGGGAGTTAAGAAAGATGATCTTAGAGGAAGGGACATATGAGTTGTCTAAGTATTCCACGGAGCCACAAAGATGTATAAGACCTCAAGAATGATATTTTTGGTTGCCTAAAATGAAAAGAGAGTTGCTTGAATTTGTTGTATGCTTGTTGACTTGCCAACAAAAATCTAAGGTAGAACATCAAAAACCTTCAGGGTTTGATGCAACCTTTGGAGCATTCTCCGAATGGAAGTGGGATAGGCATCTCTATGGATTTGTGGTAGGCTTTACCTCGAAACTCCAAAAAGACGATAGCATTTGGGTCATGGGATAGATTAACTAAGTCTGCTCACTTTTATTCCATAACATAAACATATTCGATTTCGGAAGGTTAGCTGAATATATAAAAGAAATTGTTGAAGTTGCCAAAATGGAATCCCATTCAAGTATAGTTCCGGACAGAGACCCTAGTTTTACCTCCATGTTTTGGCAAGGTTTTACAAGCGCTTAGGTACGAAACCTTAGGATGAGTTCAGCATACCACCCACAAACAGTTGGTCAGGACTGAGCGAACCAATCAATCCCTAGGAAGACTAATGTTGAGAGCTGTGTGTTGAACAAAATGGAAGTGGGATAGCTTTTTGCCACTTATAGGTTTACTATAACATAGTTTCCACTCTAGGCATTGGAATGGCCCCTTGAGGGTTTATGGGAGAAGAGTAGGGACCCCTCTGTGTTGGTTTGAGACGGGGTGATAGCCTTTGTGTTTAGGACCCGAAGACTTGTTCAACAACTACTGATAACTTAAAAATATTGATCAGAAAAGATGAGAAGCATCTCAAGAGTATGTAAAAAGTAAGTATACCATGATAAAAGCAAGAAAAACCTCGGTTTCAATAGGTTATCATGTTTTATGAGAGTTATTCCAACAATGGGATGCATTGCACAGTTCGGTCGCGGCACAAACAAATGCGAAAGCTTACACCTCGGTCTTATAGGACCTTACCAAATTCTCAAACGTGTCGGGTAACGTAGCATATCAGATTGGCGTTGCCTCCGTTCTCTTTCTAATCTCCATAGTGTGTTTTTCATGTGTCTCAACTTCGTAAGTACATTTTCGATCCGCTCACCACGTGATTGATCAGCAAGGTCCAAATAAAAGGAATCTAACTTTTGAGACCTTACCGCTACCGGGAATTGATGACCAAAAGTCCAAAGAATTAAGGGGCAAGAACGATTCCATTGGTTAAG